>CATQJA010001740.1:0-32259 GCA_958295435.1 Mesorhabditis spiculigera | reverse complement strand
GGAAAATTCAGGTTTACAGTACTCTCTCCCAAAAATGCGGTTTTGTGTTCAAATCACGTTAAATAAAGGTCAGAAACGGACTCATCGACAAAAATTAGGTGGCGGAAGGCACTTTTTGGGGAAAACCTCATTTGAGTTTTGTAGATCGGGTACCGTAAAATAGTATACGGGGGGGACTACTTTACAGTACTCTCCCAATAAGTACGGTTTTTGTTTACAGAATAGCTAAATAAAGATCAGAAACGGGGCTCATCGACAGAAAGTAGGAGGCGGAAGGAACTTTCTAGGGAGAAAACCTCATTCTAGTTTGAGATCGAGGTACCCGTAAAGAAGTATACAGGGGTGACTACTTTACGGTACTCATATATTTTGTAGTTTCTCTGCACGAATAGGGAAGCAGTGGGAGCTGAAACGATTGAAGCATTAAAAATAATTTGGCCGGAAAGGCCAAAAAATGAGTGATTTGGGACTTCTAGGTTTGAGGCTCATGACATGTCGCGCAAGGTGGGCCGTCGCTTCGGATGGAGCTGCCGCTCCCGCGCCTCCTTTCGGAAATCAGGGCGCCTGGGCGCTTCGCGCTCCTCGGGCGCCCCGATTTCGAAACACTGCTATGAGCTCGCACCCATCCGAAGCGACTAGGCCCCGGGTGGCCCGAAGCCTTATTTTTAGAGCTTAAGCTGGGTGTAATTGAGATCCGTATGATATGATGTGTAATCTGCGTCCGAATCTTCCCTTTATAGGCCTTTCCGCCCACTTATTTTTGCTGATTAATACGTTTCAGACCTTGCTGCTTCTATTCGTGCAGAAAAAGGAACATTTTGGGCGAGTACCGTAAGTAGTGACCCCATTATGCTACTTTTGGTGCCCGATCTCAAAACTAAAGATGAGGTTTCTCTCACTAAAAGTGCCTTCCGCCACCTAATTTTTGTCGCTTGAGTCCGTTTCTGACCTTTGTTTGCTTGATTTGGTCACAAAAACCGCATTTTGGGAGAGTACCGTAAACTTGAATCAAGCCGTGGAGTTAAGAAAAAATTGGTGAAATTGGGAGACACGACATCGAGAAATTAGGAGTTTTGAGAAGTTGGTCAACACGACACGATCGACGAGTAGATTGCGGTTCAGGTTTTTACCTCCTGTTGATGGCTTTCAAGGACATAAAATTGCTAAAAACTAAAAGCTCGTATAGCTAGGAAAAAGAAAAAAGCCAGGTAAAACGCTTTTGATTCGAGTAAATCAAAAAATGTCGGTCTTGAACTGAAAATTTATTTTAAAACCAAAACGGAAGCTTAATTTAAATGCACTGAAAAAGGGCAAAATCTATTAATAGAGCATTGTAAAGAGCCGAATTCACTTATCTAAAGAAATAAATGAGTGTGCTTCCCGAACCGTAACGAAAACTAAGAACGGCGAAAAGGAAAGGGATTGAAAAAGCGTTTTTACGCGCCATGCAGCACATTCTTGCGCATATTTTCAATTTTTGGCAGTAAAGTATTTACTAATAACGCAATTAAAAAACGGAAAAACCTTCACAAAACCTTCCCGAAACCCGAGATTTAATGGAAAAAGGCAATGCACAACCCTGCAGCCGGTATATCAATTCGCTATGCGCGAGCCGGCGGGGGTGAAGTTGAGCCCCGCCGTCCGGCCGGGGCTGAGAATCCATGCGAAAAGCCGGTCAAATGTCGAACCAGGGTGCCTTGCTTGGGCTGGAGGGGCGGGGATCGACTGGTGCTCCCCGGGGGATGCCAGGCACCTCCCAGTGCGATGAACAAACTACAATCCACACTAACATTCTCTGCTATCAGTGGGCTACTTAGGTACCAAACTTTCGAGAAGAGCGGTCAAAAAACTGGCCCTAGCTTTCAGAAAGCGGAGACATAGGGCTTTCAAGGATAACTTCTCATCGATGTTGCAAGGAAATTGGTAACTTTCAACGTTTTGTTTAGGACAGAAAAGCCTCTCTTGCAACAGGAAATTTCAAGTAATAAAATTCGGCGAACGGATCACGCCATGATAAGCCGCGTTCTTAGTACTCAGGTGTAGCATCCAAACTGGAAATAGTAGTGTAAAGTAATTGACAAAAACTAGGTTAATTTTGCTCAAATGTGTGCTTTAATTTTTCGCTGATTTGCGATAACTTTTTGAGGACGTTAAACGGTTTTTGATGTGAGGTATGATGCGGGAAAGCATTGGTACAAAATAAAAAGTTAAACGTCAATTAATTCGACATTTTTAATTTTATAAATAGTATATAACCAGAATAGAGACCGGAACCAGGGAACCATCGGCCCAAGCATACTTTTTGCTCATTTTAAAAAGCCCTTGGCTTGGAGGAACTCCCGAGAATCCATTTATTTACGCCCCGGAGAACTCAGCGGAAGAGACCCCACGACCTAAACAAATATTGAGAAAACGCGCAGGGGGATCACGGTTCGGAGATGGGGGGTTAAGCTGTTGGGTTGTTTTTAGGTGGGATTCCACATTGTAGTCGGTTTAGGCCAGGGTTTTGCGGTCAACAAATTCCGGACAAGGCCCGCAGGTAAGGGGTGGAATGTCAATGAGTGTGAGGCTGGTTCTTGGGCGGCAATTTTCGTGGCATCAATTCAATTCCAGAAACAGAGGGTGTATTAGAAAACTCAATTTAAGCAAAAAAATTAGCATTTTCATTCAGTAGTCGTAAGTAATATTTCTAAAACTATGCGATCCAAACCTCCCGGGAACCGGTTTTCAATCCAAAAAAAGTCAGATTAGCCGAAATCCTATTCGATAAGGTACATTAATAAAACGATAATTAATTCCAGCTTTGCCCGGCGAGTAATAGATAAGCCGGGCTCAGTCAGACCCCGCGGCCCTGCTGACAGGAAATGCCGAAAATGGCCAAAATTTGGGGCGAGAGAGATAGCAAGTGTGGGTGCTGACAGTCTTGCTGGCGCGAGGATGGGGTGATTCAGCCGCCGTGGAGGGAAATAAATGTCATAGATGTACGATGGGAGGAGGAATTTAAACATTAAATTTGAGAAGGATAACTAGAAGATACCGAAAGTTATATATTTTTAGAGAATTAGAATCTTAACGGGTTTACTGCTTAATAAGCGTGAAACGTACTTGAAAAGGTGAAAAAGTCTTATAGTCTATAAGGAAAAATAAATTCAGCAATAAAATGAAGGAAATAAAGGTAATATACTATGTAAGGAAGATCCAAATTCAGGAAGATAGGGATACCTAAGAAGATAGCTTAAAAATACAACACTTCGATTATTAAAATCGCAGTACTACTACCTAAATACTAGAACATGGCTAAAATACACTTCCTAGAAGCGCATAAGGTTGCAACGCGCAAAGGACGGCAACGTAGTCGAAATTACGACTACGCCGCGCGCCAATGCACGCTAGATCGTGCACGCTCTAAACATAACGCGAAACAAAACTTTGGCACGAAATCCGGCATCTCTCAAGAGTTCATATGAAGTCCATAGGCATCGAGAGAATGAATGTTTACTTTTGAGCCAGAACCCCCACTCCCACATCGAGGTTCGCCAAAACTCGAGGCGGCGGAACCCGGGCAACAAAATTGGCCGGAAATAGGTGCGAGATTGGAGGCGCGGGGGGTCGCGCAAGGTTTGGGCAATTATAGGAGCATTGAACATGGATTTTACGATGTGTCAAGGTTCAGAAAATTTTTACTAGGGTAGTATGGACTTTGAAGCATAAAATTGGGGTTTAGAACTTTATGAAAAGAGTAAAGGGACGAAAAACAGTGTTATTTCTACCTTTACGGCTAGTATAGCAGGTAGACCTGGGCTTAGAGCAGGTTATGCTTGGGCTTAGGCCTTAGGCTTCGGCTTAAGCTTCGGCGTGGCTTAAGATTAAGCAATGGCATAAGCTTAGGCTTACTGTAAAGTGTTTTTACTCAAGTTGGAGTTTCGGTTCGGGACCAAGGGCATCTTGTGCAGAATTTTTTGCTGATTCCGAATCCGTTTTCCAAATTTGCTGCGGACTTTTATTTAAAAAGTCATTTTTGGTGCAAATTGGGCTTGACAAAACCAAAAACTCGGATTCTGGCCCACTATTCCCTCCTTGGCTCGTTCTGATCCAGAGGCCCTGAAATACGCGCTCACAGCTCCCATCCCAGTTGGCACCATGGTGCATTGACAAAGTACTCGCTTGCGAAGCGCAGGGCGGCGGTTCGGATCCCCGCCCTGCATCTTTCATTTGCTCTTTGCATAAAAAATCTATTTTTTTTTCTAAAAAAGGTTTTTGACTTTTAAGATGCTGGTCCAGCCAATATCCGGCCAATTTCGAAGTTGAAATTGATCAGAAAATCGAAAACGATAACGGTTGCTTGATTTTGGTGCAAAACACTATCATAATTGCCGTATAACTTTCAAAACAAAAGTCCGCAGCAAATTTGGAAAGCGGATTCGGAATCAGCGAAAAATTCTGCACAAGATGCACTTGATCCCGAATCGAAACTCCAACTTGAGTAAAAACACTTTACAGTTAGGGTTTGGCGTGTCTGACGACAATCGTAGGCATAGGTTTAGGCCGAGGTGTAGGCTTATGCATAGGCTTAGTGTTTAGGCTTAGACTTAGGCTTTGATTCTTAGGCTTAGGCTTAGTCCTAGGCCTAGGCTTAGGCTTAGGCTTAGGCGTCGCAAAAAGTATATCGACGTTCCTTTGGCTTCAAAAGCCTTGTAACCCCTCGAAAAACCCATTCGTAACCCCGAAGAAAAGGAGGGCTTTACTTCCCGAAATGGCAACCCCGAGCAGTGCGGGGGGTCGATTTTTTGAGGTCTTTTCAGAGCATACGGGGGGCGACTAGGGTGGAAGATGAGGGGGAAAACGAAAGAAAAAGAGGACCACCACCACACATGGCCAATCTCACTCAAATGGAGGCCATCGGTCCATGGGGTGTATTGAAGTTTTTTGCTAGTATTAGATATCTTGGGAGAGATGTACTTTCTCGGGAAGTGGATTTTTGAGGGTTAACCACGATAATTCTATGAGAAAATTAAATTATTATGGGATTATTGAATCATTTGCAGGTTAAAATTCACAGAAACGCTATTTGGAATTGTCCGCGACCTTAAAATGCCCTATTTTCTAACTAGTAAGGCCTATAGTTTTCTGTAGTCTGACTGAATAATCATATGCAAAAATTTAATTCTCGTGTCATACATGATTCCGAATAAATCCTAGCTTTAAAGATTCATAGAAAAAAGCGCGCGTAAGAGGTACTTCCTACTGTCAAGAGTGTGGTTCTGTAGCCTAATTTTATCGTACCAGGTGTCCCTACAAGACCTACGTATTTCAAGGTAGTCTCCCGTACACAGAATAATGAGAAAGTGCAGCTCAGAGGTAAAAGGTACTGAAGCTGAAAGTGCCGGAATTGTTCTTCTGGAAAAATGTTGTGTTCCCTTGGGTGTTCAAGGGGCCATTAGGGAGCCTCGGGGGGTGGGGGAATTCTGAGGCTTTTAGGATCAGGTGGGATGTGGAAGATGAGAGAGAGAGAGAGAGAGAGAGAGAGAGAGAGGGGGAGAGGAAGGAGAAGAGAGACATTGAGAGTGAAAGATAGAGATTGAGAGGACAGAGGGAGAGAGAGACGGGATACTTAATTTTAGAATTTTTATTGCCATGGCGACGCCATTATAACCAAACGCAAGGCTACCGTAACCAGATCCTCGGAAAACAAAGAGATTTTCCGAGGCTTATCCCTCCGCACGCTTCCGCGGCTCCGATGGCGACTATCGACAGCAGTTATTTCGATTTTTTCAGACGACTAATACAGGTTTTTTGCTAGTTTTTAAGAAAGATTCTGTATCCATTTATTCGGATACCCTAATAAATTATAGAGAAGCATTCTCAGGAACGAAAATGTTTCCTGATCGTTTTATGTACTATCAATAAATACTATTTCAATATGAGAAACGGTCTAGAGATTCTCCTCGCTTCATCGTTCCTTTAAAAAGTTTTTAAAGCAAATTCATGTATAGATTTCCGGTTTTTTACATGTTTTAGAGCTAATCGACTAGTTTTTCGTGGTTTCTGCTCAAAATATCACCCTAAAAACCACAAAACTACAAAACTACAAACTCCAAACCCCCAGTAACCCTCTTCTCAAGATTGGCCCCATTTTTCCGAGAAAGAGATGGATTCTTTTGGAGGCGAGGAGGGTGAGATGAGATGTGTGTGCGCAGGGAGTGCGATAGGGAAAAGTGAGGTTGAGAAGCGGCAAAGGAGAAGAAAGGGAAAAGAAGGGGGAAGGACCAAAAAAAGGGGGGCGATTCTGCTGGAATGCTCGGAGGGCCCTAAGGCCCCCAACGTCCCCCGGCCGGAATCTGCCCACTCACACTCCGCTCACACACCCCTAGGTCCTCTCGCAGTGGGCCACCAGGGCTCGGGGGCCCATTTTTGCAACGGCTACACTATATGCCAAATTACGGTGTACTTTGTATGGTCTCGTCCATTTAAAAAAACTTGAAGGTGCACGCTGGCACCATGCCTTTAAACGTCGGGTACCGCTACGCTAGGCGCCAAATTATGCAGATTTCTCTCGAAATTACTGCGTTAAGCGCCAAGTTACGTAGATTTGTCTCGACATTGCGAAATCTGCAAATTACGCTCAAAATTATCGATTTTTGCTTTGCACTTTCAAAGCCAAGTGAAGCTAGCCGGCACCATCCCTTTAAACTGTCTCGCCTGGCGCTGCTAGCTACAACTTACAGCTTACCTTTATCATTATTTTTTAAAGTAGTTTTTTATTATTTTTAACTTGAAACCAAGGTGAAATCGCCTTTTCTAGCTGGCACCGTCCTTTAAAATGTTTAAGGTACCTTATGCTTTCCAGTATACGCTATGGAAAGAAATTTTAATTTTCCTAGAGTTTTCTCGAATTATTGATGCATTCAGGCAGGGCACAGTTATTATTGTACTTTTATCGGCCATCAGCTTTTGCTTTTGCAGCTGCACCTTGCAAAAATTATGGCACTTGCCGGTCTGGAAAACTAGAGTCAATTTGCAGCTGGTCGGAACGGCTTTTTGTCCTTTCTGGCCTTCCTAGCGTTTCCGGGCGAGAGAAACATGTCATTTCGTATCTAGGAAGCGACGAGGAGACTTTTGGATTCTGCGTGTTTTTCCGGGCTATTTTCTGACTATTTGACTCTTTGTAAAAAATCGGCTAGTTGGGGTAAAACTGAATTTTGCCGTTAGAGTGGATTTTTGGGAATTGAGCACGCCGTGATAGCTAGAATTAGGTTTTAAAATGAATATTAAGTAACCGAAAGCCATTTTCCGAGGTTTTTGAGAGCATTCCAATCAGCAAAAATTCATAGTCGCGTCGAATCATGATTTTGAAAGTTTAGAAACGCTGATATCGCGATAACGTTAAATTAAAATTTATAAAGTATCAGAATTCCAATAAATAAAAAATCTATACCAGAATCAAAATTTTCCCGGCAACACACCGAGTGGCCCTTGGGTGGCCCTGAAAAATGAAAAAACCAGTTCTCCTCGCCCCTCCGCCTCGCGCAGTCGGCCTTCGAGTTGAGGGCGAGCAATTTTTATCCCGCCCCCGACCCTTGCTCGGCCTTGCAGCCTCACCGACCATCGATTTGACCCACATTAAAATGCGTTCTTTGTGGGAAAAGACCTAGAAAAAGCTTTGCACTTAAGTTTTCAGACTTTTCAAAATTTTCCAGCTTCCATTAATGCCCAGAGTCTCATTTTTAAACGTGAAAAACGGGCATTTTTACGCTTAAACGTCCGTAAGAACCCCGATAACCATTTTATGCCACCTTTTGGTATTTGCTACGATTTTGCGGATACCTTACCCATTTTACCCCGCCATGTCTTATGCCATCTTATTGCTTGTTCACTTCCCCCCGCCCGTACCTCCCTTTCGAAATTGTTTTCCGCACCCTCAACCCCGAAATTTCGATAAGAATCAACCTGGTTTTCCGGCAAGCAAACCTGCAAAGATTTTATCCAAGGCCAGTGTTATTTGGCGTGTTATTTTGCAGAAAACACTTCATTTTGTAGGTAAAATGTTCATATTACTTTTGCGAAATTTGCTGTATATTAATTCGGCTTATTGATTTTACTAGCCCTAAATCGCCTGTTGAAGAGAGGCATGAAGTCCATGTTCCTTTAATTTCCAATTTTCCTCAATTCTCGGTTTCTCACAGCTAATCATGGCTCAGGCAAATTTATTAACACGTTTAACATGTAAAGATATCGGATTATTCATCGACTTGCGTATCAAGGAGGATCTTCTCCCAGCCTAATCCCCATTATCCTCGATTTTTCTTCTACCTGGATTCTCTCTCTCTCTCTCTCTATCTCTATCTCTCTCTCTCTCTCTCTCTTTCTCCCGCTCGTCTAGACATTTTCGTCTTATACGTCTTGACAGCCCGGGGAATTCGACATTATAACACAGGAAAAGCCGATGAAAGGCCTTGGGGCCGCTGCGTAGGACCGCACACTAATTACATGGACGATCGCACATGTAGCTGCGCTAATTCCACCCCTTCGCCAGCACTATAGTTCCAACTTATTTTCGCATTCCGAATTCCAGTGGCTGGCCCTGTACTATAAGACACGGAAAAGCTATTTTGAGGCATTGCGTACGTAAATATTACGTGTTTTCGGGATTTTTTTTTGTGTGTGTTCAAGTGCAAAGTGATTTAGAATTCTCCAAATTTCGCTTAATCGAATTTTTGGATCTAGAAATAGCAGAGTTTGCGCTAAAAACGGATTTTTTTAGTTTCGGGTTTGGCTTTTTGACCTTTTTGGCTTTTTCACAAGCGCGTATGATCCGATCTACAATTGAATTTTCGTAATTATCGTACGGTACTAGCAAAGAAGACGCCTAGTGCTTGTTTTTTACGCCCGGTTTAGAAAATGTCGATGTATGTATTAATGAAACGAAAGTTGTTTTATAGGTTTCATTGTATTTTTCAATGAATTTTAATGCCGTCATCTGGTGAAATCTTGTCGATTCTCGGGAGTGTAAAATTGTCCATCTAAATGCAGATTAGGGCTCAAGGACCTCGTTTGGAAATTCACCAAATTCTGTGAGGAGCTTTGCTTCAAGTCTGGTTGTATTCTCCTTGGTTTTCATTTTCAATTTTATAAAAAATAGTTTTTTAGGTAGAAAATTGGCTCAGGGGCATTTTAATATAATTATATTTGCGCTATTTGCGTTCTGGACACAGATTTACCTTAAAAACAAATTTTTCAAATTTTTGCCAAAATTCAAATATTAACAGAAGGTTAAAAATGCTAGGAAAAGAAAAGAAGAGAAAAGGAAGAAAAAAAGCCGATTTCGTCGTTGATGTTAGTTTGTTAGATGCCCTGGTTTGCGTGTTAATGTCAAAAAATTCGGGCTCTGTTCCAGACGGGACCCACGCATTTTTTTGAACCTAACAACCACGAAAAAGCCCTGCCGGTTCCCATCGACCAACGGAACAACAAAAGCTTTGGCCGGCTGCTGCTGCTGATTTTGTTTTCAGCCGGCTGAATTTTGCGCTGGCCCCCGATTCTCTATCCCCACGAATTTATTGGTTTACACGGGGCGGGGGTGCCAATTTTACGGTTGGGCGGAGGGAGCAGCACCTGCGTTTTGTTCTAGTTTCAGGAGACGTTGATGCCTTTGCCTTTCGATTTTTTGGGGTTTTGCTTATTCTTAGACCAAAACTTGATCCATTTTTGGCACAAAAGTTGCGGTAAAACCAGAATCTCGGCTAGAAATTCATTTCGCCGAGTTTGCATCTTCCGAAAAAGCCATGCTTGCGCGTCCCTTTAAAAATGTAGCCTTGATCCCCCGCTGTCTTTCAGCCACAAGCTTTCTTTTCGCAAACATTTTCGACCGACTTTTTCCTTTGGTGTCCTATCGTTCTAATATAGTGAGATGATACTATTACACAGCGCAAAAACTCTACAAATTTCCATTGGAAACATACCAAAAATAGGGATTTCGAATTTTCGAATTTTTGGCACTTTTGCGCAGTTTTTCAGTCTGAAATATTGTAAATTTGTTCCATTCCAGATTGCAAAGCTTTTCCTCGTGCGAATAAACTAGTGCCTCGCCTCGGAGGTTTCTAAAAGGTTTTCATGGCTTCTCGTCTTGTAAGTAAAACGTTTTTATCCTGAATGTTTCAGACTCAATTGCTCATTCTATGAATTTGTTGTTGACGTCCTTCGGGGCAGGGTGGAACCGAGAAAATGTCTATAGCCCCTTGGTCTAGCCTCGATCCGGTCTCAAAAAATATTATGCAGCCCAGGGGAGGACATTTTGATGGGTAGGGGCAGAGCAATTAATTTCAGCTGCATCAGCTTGCAGCTTCGCATTGTTCAATGGCCTCCGCTCTATCAATAAATTTTGTTATATAAACAAACCATCGAGATTTAATCAGATAATCTATACCTCTTTCTTCTATCATATACTGCCATAGTTTTATAGCTTAAAAAAATCATAAAGATACGAAAAATCGGCCGATTTTGCTTGCTATATTTTAATTTTTCATGCTCCGTTTGATCAATTCTCCGCAATAAAACTGAAGAAAATTTACAACGTAAAATTCTATTTTTAGCCTCAAAACTATCGGGAAATGATGATGCCGTCGCAGGATAAATTTTACGACTCCCGCGGCTACTCCCCTACACCGTTCGAAGAGCTCAAGTGAGTTGGATTTCACGATTTCCGCAAGTGTACGACGACGGTATGCAGCTCATTTCTGTAACCATCAATTCTCAATCCAACCAAAATGCCCACATCCTGTCACCTAGGAGACCCAAAAAGCGAGAGAGTCCATATATGATTTGGCCCGGGGGTAGCATTTCTAATTCGCCCGAATCGTAGGCACATGCAGAAGCGCGGAATTTAATTTTTCTTTCCTTCTCTTTACTTCACTTTGCTCCACTTTTTAAAAGTAAAACACGTAATCTTTGCATTTTTAATTGCGCTTTCAGCTCACAACATCCTGTTTCACTATTTTTATGTTATCACAAAGCCCATTAAAAACGTTAAAATTTTCGGCTTTGATTTTCGCGGCTGACTGTTTTGAAACTATAGAAATTGCCGAAAATGAATTTTATTAGAAGGTGTCTTATTAAATTAAAAGAAAGGTAAAAAATACATTTTTATATTTTTCATGCTGTGACAATTTTGAATAGTGAATGATCATGAGTATTGTTCCACTTTGAGCTTTTTATTGGATTTGGTAATTTTTTAAGCTTTACGTACCGCATTTCGCGAACTCATGATACCTTCTTTGTTAGTTTTAGCCATTTTTAAGCGTAATTTTAATTACTAAAGCGCATTATACTCTTTTTTGAGAATTCTATTTTTATGCTTTGTGCATATGTTGCTGGCCCAGGGCCAAAAGGGCCATGTGGACGGTGTGTTGTCCCCCCACCCGATCGATGACGAAAATAATGCTGGACACGGCGGCTTTCACCCTGTGTTTCCACCCCCGTCCCCCGCTTGCCTTCTCGAATTCTCCGCTTTTTCAAAGGCCCCTCACCGCCATTCGGAAAAGGTCCCGGGCCGTCGGCTGGTCCGCTCCACCACCAACAATTCAGCCCCTCCATTTCCTGCATTTTCCTCCCTGCATTTTGCCGTTCTCTCCTCTCGTTTCTCCTGATTCGACGCGCTCTTTTTGACACGACATCGTTCGCGGCCAAACATGCACCAAGACAGGTAGATGACCAGTCATCGCTCTTTCATTTTTCCCGGCCCGGAAAGTAGCGGATTTTTGGATTTTTTCGGCGGTCTTGCCTAGGCTTCCAGTAGTAAGGTATTTTTTTATTTCCATCGGTATGCAGGTTTCTAATTTTGCTAGATATTTACTTATTTTCGAGTATGTAATTTGTCTGCCCAATTTTTAAGGGCCTGAAAACAAAAATTTGTTGTTTTTTTTGCTGCACGGCTCGAAGAACCGTTGAATTTTCTAATACCACGTTGTACAAAAATATATCTATTTTGTTGCTAATTTTTTGATAGACTCATTCAGTTGAAATCCACTTATAAAAATTAACGTATTAACGATACTCTGAACATTTGTTGAGCGGCGAAATCGTATTACCTGTAAAAACAGCAAATTTTGCGCGCAAGTTTTTGGTGTAAATCTGCAGATTGCTTTTCTCAACCGCCTAAATCGGGTATACGATAGATTAAAAAAATCGGCAAGCTAAACTAATAAATTATGGTGCAGTCCTTGCACGTGAAAATTAGAAATCACAATCGTTACGAAAAATCAGGTACAAATAAATCTTTCTAGAACGCAACTCGCCTACCTGAAAAGCAAACAGCTCTCCGAGACGGCCACCATGAAGTTGTTATCGATTTTAAAGGTATATTTCTGTTAAATGCAAAATGGTTATAAATCCCAATTCCAGATGCTTGCCCAAATGCACGTATTCCTCGGCATCATCATGGTCGTGATGTCAGCGCTGGCAGATTACATCTCTTCCCGAATCAACACCGTTCGATTCCATGGCCTTTTGGAAGTGTGCTCCTTTTATTTTGTGGTTATGGGGTCAGTTTTTATAGTGATTTTTTTCAAAGATACTTTAAGGTCAAAAGATTCTATGAAACTTGTCGTCTTAAAAATCTGAATTTCCAGAATTGTTGCCCTCCTCGGGGCTGCATCGTATCGTCGTGGACTTGTCATCGCGACGGTGGTGATGAGCATTCATGCTATTCTAATTCTTGTCCCCGGCATCGTGATCGTCTCCAGCTTTGATATCCATTTCTTTAAGGTATGTTTATTATATTTGCTTTTAATCTTAAACACAACCGCTGTAATTCTTTACGCAACGGAAAGGCGCGCGTTGCCTGTAGCGGGCGCCGCAAATCCAAAACTTATTTTTATATTTAAAGAATTTGCAATTCTTTAAACTCCGTTTAGTGAATAATCATTAAAGATGCCCTTATCATCGTAAATTTAATAAAATTTAATACAATCGATAAATCCACATTTTAGCATGAGTGCTACGGTGCCTGTGATTGGCATCTCCTCTCCGCCTCACTACCCGATAACAGTCGATGCCAAATCTTATGCGGCGAGATTGTGGATGGGCATCATAAGAGGTAGGTTTTTACAAAATACCGTATCCAACCGGCAGATCGATAATTAGAAATTTCAAAAAACTTTCCGATTTGAGCATGATGACCCGTCTCGGCACGGACTATCGATTAGACGCTGGGATCATCGGTTTGGCCGGGGCTGAACTCCTCGTTGCCATTGCTTCACTCGTTGTCTCTTCGCGAATCATTTGCTGTGAAGTTATTCCGGTTAGTTAAAAGATTATAATTTATACATTTTGAATCCATTATAACGGGCACGTACAACGTAAAAAATGTTTCTTTAGAACTCTTTGCCTAGCGGCTTTCAGAGAAAATAAACTAAATTTCCTGATCGTGAACCAATCACGCCTCATTTTTCGAAATGCCACAATTTTTATAGTTTTTCCGAGAAATTTATATGTTTTCGGGAAGAAATAAAAATTCCGGAATCAGAGGCCCATTAAATTTTATACCATGTCCCTTCAGGACCCGCCAGCCGTCGAGATGGAGCCGCTGAACAGCGAGGGAAAGGAAATGATCGAGATCTCCACTCAATAGAATTACATTTATTGAAAATTTCCTTTAATTTTCGCAACTAAGCTTTCCCAAAAAATCTCCACTTGTTTCCACATTCCATTTCCAGGTATTCCAGGTCCAATCGATCGTAACCATTTTTCTAATTCAACACCAAATTCCACATGTCTGGGTATGCAATTGGTTCTCCGCTCCTTGCCGCATAATACATACTTTTGGCGAGTTGCCAATGCTAAATCAACCTATACCGTGTCACAAATACTGGTCTGTTCTCGCCCGTTGTGTTCGCATTTTCGATAAAGGACTTTTTACTTCCTGTTCGATTCTATTACGACAAAAACATCCTTATGCACAACGGATAAAATCTGAAGACAACAAACATAACAAGACACAGGGGGAGGAGGAGGCGTGCGTGTAAAGCTATAGCTTCAGAAAAGAGGTAAGAGGAAAGGACAAAAAAAACATACTACAGGCATACCCAGGGCAAAAAAAACCGAAAAACTCCTTATATCACAGAATTGAATCTAGCAAAAAAACAAAACAGAGAGCATGAGCAAACTGGGATCAATTTTTGGATTTGGCCTACTGGGTATTTTTATTCTTTTCGCTGGCCCTTGCGATGGCGGGGTTTTGTGGTGCCATTGGTGTGTTGGTGGGTGTTGTCGGAAGTGTTGTTGTTTTTCGGATCTGGAAAGGAATTTTTAAATCGTAATCGTGAAATTTAAAACTTGAAAAATTCCGCGTAATTGAGGTTGCCTCGCCAATTTTGTCCGATAATGCTAATTTTGTCTTGCTCCAGTTTCCACATTTTTTAAATTTTACGCGAAACGAGCGAATTTTTAAACAATTTCTGTAACGGCAGAACAGGCAAAAGGATATCTTTTCATGATAGCAAACGAAATCATTAAATCTGCTAATTCTAATGTTTTTTAAACGCTTTAACTCCTAAATATCCTAATGGGCATTCCTAAACAACGTTCAGGGCGATACAAAAAGCTGTAATTCGGTTCAAATTTTCTACCTTTTATCATCTCCAGCTCTTTCCGCTCGGCGCTAGACGGTCGCTCTTCCGTAGATCGCTTCCGGAACTTGGGAAACGAGATCGGGAACTCGTACTCGTTGATAACCTAGAAGTATTTATTTGAAGTCTCTCAGAAAAAGGTTTTTACCTTTCCCTTCGAGCCGGCCTCAAAGAACCACCCAAGCGGGAACCACAGCCTCATCCGATCGTCGGTGGCCGTCAAATTGGCGTGATTGTAGGCGTAGGCGTGGTAGTAGAGGAACATTCTAGAAAGAACGTATATTTTTCGGATTGCAGTGTAGGAAAAACCTCGACGAAATGTAGAACGCAATAAAAACGTCGATCGAATAGTGCTCATGGCCGGCGAGGATGAAGAAGATGCCGAAGAGGTTCAGCACCCACGTCAAAGTGTGTAGTTGAGTCCACGAGGCTGGCGTATCTAAAAATTCAATGCAATTAAACACAGCTAAATTTAAAAAGCCATTAAAACCAAATAGCAACAAAATAAAAACATATCTAAGCTATATAGAAGGCAACAAATAGTAAAGAAACCTTAATCAAGATCTAAAAAGCAAGAAAACAACTCACATTCTGTAATAAAGTGGTTGAGCAGTGTGATTGTTGTCGTATGGCCGCTGAACATGTAGTCGCCGCACGAGCGAACTCCCTAAAATTTCTTTAGTCACTAAAAAGATGGTGAAAAAACCTGTATCGACATGCCAAACCTCGACCAAATCAGGTAAGCCTGCCAGAACTTTTCCTTCAACGACCCGTAACTCTAAAAAACGTAAATATAGCTAAAGCTTAAAAAATACTTTTGCTCTACATTCCAAATGGACGCCGGGCACGGAGAGTGAGGTGATGAGCATCGTGATACAACGGAGCAGAAATACCGAGCCGACCATTGAGAACATTCGGCGGGCTACGACTACCCTAAAAAAGTCGTATAACTTAAGATTCTAAACATTGATAGTAAACCCTATCAAAACGTAATTTTACTCACCTATGCTTGTGAAAGAGCAACACACATCCCCAGATTGTACACAAAACGAGGCCGATCATCTCCGCCATGTCAAAAGCCCAGGGAATAAGCGGTAGATTGTCGAGCACAATGTCTGGCAGTGGTGGGTAGGTTTTCATATCTCAAATTAACAAAAATTTTAAAATCGGGTTGAAAAACCTGGGACTCGATCGTGAACGATGACCATAACAAAAGCGGTGATGAGCAGCGAGCCGAGGCAGTAGATGAAGGCGATCGCCAGCTTGGCGAAACTTTTGAATGCGGTGTCGGGGGACTGAAATGATCACAATTATCGAGCATTTTATGTAAAAGTTCCAAACAGTTATGAAAATTATAGTTTTAGGTCGCGAATATGACGATATAAAGTGTAACACTAAATTTAACAAATAATTACCTCGACAGATCGTATCAACTCCTCCCGCGAGATCAAGTGAATACCGTGCACATCGCCGCAAGCGCTGAGCGTGTCGGCAAGCTCGTCATTTCTAAAAACATAATTTTAAGGCCTAGAAAAGAATCCTCACGTTACAATTGCCGTATCTATCGTCTTGATCGGCACCGTTTTCCCGGCCACCTGAACATCGGTTGTCTTTTCGTAATCGACGCAGAGGAGCACGTCCTCGCTGGGGGATTTGGGGTTGACATGAAAGCCATTGTATCTCTAAAAGGGTTAGCATAGGTTATAGAATCTACTGATCTATGAAAAGTAGGGTAAAACTCACGCTTCGCAACTGGGCAATCTCAAACCCTAACCGCTTGATGTCGCCGAGGTTGTTCAACTGCAGCGGCTTTTCCCGTAGATCGTCCTCGCTCAGTAACAAAAGCGTCTTTCCATCAATCTAAAAGGAATATAATCGTCAAGGTCTAATAGTAAATTAATATAAAAACCCACCGAATGCTCATCGGCGAGCAATTGGGCGTACCGCTCGAAACCTATGCTAACCAGCCACGCGTGGACTTCTGGGGCGCCCCACCTAGAATAAAGGTTTACGTCAATATTTAAAGATTATACTTTTCAAAAAGCTATGCCAACCTCAGAACATCCCTTTTTAACTCGGAACTCAAGCTCATCCAACGGCTGGCCGAGCGGGCAACGGCTGAAAAGGAATCATGTTTTAATAGCATGAAAAAGTAAAAAAATGGAAAATAATTGTAACAAAAGTGATAAAAATGAAAGATTGACGTTTCTATGAAACCGGAAACCGGGCTGAACCACCGGGCGGCTGGCGCTAGCGCCGCAGACAAACGAAGAGAGCGATAAGCTGTGCACACCAAGCAAACGACAAAAAGCGGGGAGAAGCCGTGGCTTTTACGGGTCAAAATTCACATATTATGGCACGTTGAGATTGCGGAATTTCTTATTATGAGGCAATAGAAGTTTGGAAGCCAGATAAAAAAGCTAATTTTTTTCCGAAACGTTTTTACCAGGGTGAAAATTTAGGATTTTTCGAATTAGATAAAAAAAGCCATGCGTTCCCCATGAAATAGTGGATAAAACTTTAATTCTTTAAATTATGAGATAAAGCTATATAAAAACCATTCATTTCCTAACCATAAGCTCACAAACCGCTTCTTGAAGTTGAAAATAGCAGTTTTAGCGCAAAATCGACACTTTTCAAATTAGTTAGCTTTCGTGCCTCAGGAAATTCTTGCTTTTCGGGATTCTCTTCGAAATAATATATAAAACTGCATAAAGGTATCCATTATTTACGCGACATTCGCCTATAAACCTTTTCAAAATACGATTTTTTAGCGCCAAATCGAAACTTTTCGAAAAGGGATAGTTTTCAAGCGTCAAAAACGCCTAATTTTCGTTAAAAATAAATATCCGAGCTACTAAAAAGTAGCGTGTTCTTCGTAGAGCAACATGCGCCAAAGAAGAAGCCGGGGGAACACGTTTCCGCGCGTCTATTACGCAACTAAAAGGGCATGTGTGCGAGTAATTGGCTTGGGCGGCGGTGGGGCGATATTTTAAAAGAGAGGCAGCGAGTAAGTCAGGAGAGAGAGAGAGAGAGAGAGAGAGAGAGCACGAGTAGAAAGTGAAAAAGCCAGCTGATCCCTGGAGTCTCGGTTCTTTGCCTTGCCTCATCAGTCTTTCTCTTTCCTTTCCTTTTCTTCGTCGTTTTTGAAGGGGAAGAGGATCTCCCCGGGCGATGGGCTTGGGCGCACGTTAAAAACCGAGGCGCGCATGGTCACGAGGGCATGGGATAGCCGAGGTGTCAATGTCGTTCGATCAAGAAAAATGCGAATTTTTCGTGGAGAAATGGCTAAGGATATTTGAGATCAATACAGAGTCTCAAATTCACTATTTAGACTTTTAATGTCATTTTTAAGGTAAGCTGGGCGACTACCGTCACAAAAGAAGGAATTCTATTTTTTTACAGGTAAGAACGCTGATGATCGCGCTACGAAGTTAAATAAAATCCCCGTTTTCAACGCCGCGTTTGTAATAAATTTTCTTACAAAAAGATTTCGTAAGTTAAATACGTTAAAGTGCACATTCAACCATCGGCCCTGCATGCAGCTACGTCTACACCTATTTACGCACGGACATCGTTCCAAAGAAAAAAAGATAACATCTTTATCGTTTGAACATAGGAATATGCGGACCAATTACCTGAACTTTCCTTGAAGAAACCCGTTTCAGTCGAGAATCCGACCTTTCTAATCGTTAACTGACCCAGGAAAGGCTAATTTTTCCGGAAGCATGTAATTTCTGAAGGTTTTTAGTAAATTTGAAGCTATAACTCAAGCAAGAAGTAGAATAAACTTCAACATGGCTGAATTTGAAGCCCAACAAAAATTTTAAGCTTTAAAAATTCTTCAATAAATTTCGTAGCTTCCTAGCCGACAAATCCCAGCCGGAAAGTGTTTTCGGGGTTGGGCATCGCCTTCGTTAACTTGAAAAGCCGTTCGTTTTGCGGCCTGTGGGACCCATTCGTCTCGTTTTCCTTCGATTTTCCCGTGTCGGCTTTTTTTGGTTGATGTGAGGAGGGGAGAGGGGGGTTGTTTACGCCAAGTAGAGGCCGTGGCCAGCCAGCCCCGGCTTGTTTTCCTGTTTTTCGGCTTGCGTCTCCCCGTTTACCCGTTATTTCGTGCCCCCATTTTGGATGCTAAATCCATATTTAGCTAAATTTATGGATTTGGCCTTATTTTCGATATCCTCATCCATAAAAGGCTTTTAATTTCTTCGCTGTTTTTTTTACTTACTTTCTAGGCTTAAGGCACGGATTTTTCGTAATTTGTGTTTTTTTTACGTATTCTCGCAAAATCATAGCTGTTCTTAAAGTTTTTAGGGTATTTTTCGACTGTTTACTATTTACATACACTTAAAAAAAGGGAGTTACGGCATTTAAAAGCCCTAGAAAACTAGAATTCAATCGTTTTCAAAGTGTTGCAGTTATTTTCCGTGCTATTGAAGTATTATCACGTATTATGACGCCAGGATCTTGATGTTTTTAGCATTAAATTTTATAGAATCGCTTAAAACTTCAGAGTTACAGATTTAGTTTACAAAAACCAAAACAGAAAATATGGCAACACCCAGTGATGTCTCCGGTTTCTACGCCTACATGCATGAATTCTCGGAATCAGTGGATATTTGGCGGTATTTAAAAACTATGTAAACTACGTTAAAATGCAAAACTACAGCGGTCAATTCAATCGCCGCACCGGGCACCTCGAATCTTGGCAGGTGGTCTGCTATACTTTCTCTTTAATATTCCTGGTCGCGTGGATCAGGTGAGTCGCTAATTAGGGTCAATCAAAATTTGTAAAAATTCCAGAAAAATCACATCATCTGAGATCTCATTTTTCGAGCGTTTTAATCGAAAGAGCCATGCGATGATACGCAATTTACCGTGGGTACGGCCGAGATTTGACGAGATACTGGCGAATACAAAGAATTTGTTTGAGGAGGAGACGCATAAGGATGACTTTGTGAGTTTAAAAAAATTGAAATATGAAGGTGCTATGATTTTAGCTTCGTGAATTCTATAAATTTCTGCCGGAGCGAGGATTAGAGAGGGAAGATATCGTGCGGGAAGCAAAGTAAGGCTTTTTAATATAATTTTGTTGAGCTTTTGGGTATTACACGTTTTAGATACCTTTAGGATGCTATCGTAAGGCTATCACTTTAATTTTATAGTTTCTTAGAGTAAAATTTATACATTTAGGCAATACGCACTCCTCGGAAACCCTATAATCTCATTTCAAAATTCCACCGACGATCGAGGAGCGGAAGCGATCCAAGAGGTACCTACCTGAAGATCAGTATTTTTATACCGTCTAGGTCACAAAAATATTCCAAAACGCCAACTCCCCAAAAGGCATCAGGAAGATGGAGTCCGAAGTGGTGAAAATGGTATAAAAATTACTAGAATTCCAAAAAGGACCGTTTTTAGGTATCAACGATGATGCACGCGGGGCATGGCTCTAGTGGAGTAGTAACATCCGGGAACCCTGAATCAGTATTGTTGGTTTATTACGGTAAGTACGGCAAAAAAATCGGTTATTGAAAGGTAAGCCAGCAGAGATTCTTTCGGAATCCAGATTAACCGAGAACATATTCGATTGTATTTTGATTTTTTGCAACATCCTAATTTTGTAAAAAGCATTTTAGGCAGCTGAACAAATCGATTTTTTTTGTTCGTTTTAACCAGGTTTTATTGCAACATTTAAATGAATAATTTTTACGACAATAGATAAACAAATCAATATTTTTAGCAGCCAGACGAAAAGCTCTCGCCGAATCGATCGAAAGCCCCGAAATTCTACTTCCAATTTCGGCACACCCTGTCTTTCAGCACCTGGCGGACATGATGCGCTTCCGGGTGGTCAAGTGCGTTACTTTAGTTTTCCCGTACTTGGATTTAGGGTCCCTGTCTATCGGGATGATCGAGTGGACTATCGGCGGTTACGTCGCAGGATTACATCTTCCACTGCATTAATAGTGGCCTCAGCTCCAAATTCGACGACCGGTACTATGGACGATATTAACAAGATCTCTGAGGTGAGCTTTGGGTAGAAAAAATGGCTACAGTATCCCTGATGGCTGAATTAAAGTGAATCAAAAGGTGAAAATGAGCTATGGAAATTTCGGGAAACAGATTTTATCTAGAAAATGCCGAAAAATGTCGTTTTTGACTTCGCCAAACTTCTAAATCTTTCCGTTATATGCTTTTTTTTTGCTTTAGAATTGGTTACATGAGATTAGAAGGGAAGTTAAGGACGTAGAGAAAGATTTATTCAATTTTTAACTGTCAGATTTGTACCTAAAATTTTGAAAAATCCTTTTCCTTTGCCAATCTCTTTCAACGACAGTTTTTACAGCTAGCTGCCCGCTACAAAATCCCGTTTCACGTCGACGCTTCCACCAGTGGATTTTTGTTACCCTTCCTCGAGATGGCCGACTTCCATCAGCCGCACATTGATTTCCGGCTTTCTGGGGTGACGTCGATTGCTGTAGATTTACACGGCGTAAGCGAATAGATATCTCATGTCAAGGACCGGTTTTTACAATAGCTAATGCTTCAAAAATTACTAAAATTAATTTTAGTACGGTCAGAGCACGGAAAACGGGTCGGTGTTGATCTTCAAGGATCAGAGCTGGTTGAAGCACCATACGTACATCAGCACAAAGAATCGAACCGGTGTAAGTTTAGCTATTTTTCGGGATTTCCGGCCTCTTTTCAGACGCAAGTAGTACATTAACGGACAGTTTAAATAGAATTTAAAACTGACAAAACCGTCGAGCTGACACTTCGCCTTAGAATACGTCGAAAAAGTTTTTCAGGTTTACGTTTCCCCCACCCTGAACCCAAATCGGAATGCGAGCGTTATTTCAGCGGCCTGGGCGACGCTACTATCGATTGTAAGTATATTTTAGAAAAAGTGGGCTAGTTACTGTATCCTAGGGCCGGGACGGATATGTCGATATCACCAGCCAGATCGTCACCACCACGAGGAGAATGGCAGAGCTTATGAGAGGTAAATGACTTAATGAGGTACGGTAGATCCGGCTCTCTTTAGAAAACAAGGAGATCGAAATTCTCGGAGCACCCGAGCTCTGTCTTATTGCATTCCGATCGACAGCCGTTGACACTTATGCGCTGGGAGAAAAGTTGATTGATGAGGTAAGTACGGAATTTGAGGAGTTTAAGGGGTAATGAAAGCCGTTTTCCACGTTGTTAGAATTTGGGCACGGTAATACTGTAATTTTAAACATTTTCTATGCGAAAAAAAAGTTTGAAACTTATTTGTATGCATCAACGATTAATCAGCTATCCTTTGTAGGGCTGGGAGCTCGAAGTCGGCGAGAACTGTCTGCGACTTCCAATAATTTTGGAAATTTGTGATGACGATCGAATTTCGAGATTTATCGCAGATCTAAAGGTAAGCTAAGCATCCTCACTTCTTAAAAGTTTTAAATAGCTTTATTGTCAGTCAATTCGAAACCTAGGCGTTTAATTAAATTAAATTAAATTAATTAAGAATTAAAAATTCTAAAAATTTTTTGCCAGGACTCGGTCGAAGCGCTGGTAATTGACAAGGGATATGCGCAAGAGTGCAAGACAGCCGCGTTGCATAGGATGATCGATACGGTAGTTTTCCTTGTTGTAGTTTATAGTCAAATTTTTTTAGTCAGCTGATCAATGGCTGGTAAACGAGATTCTACGGGTTCGGCTGATAGCCGAACATTCGATGCCACCACCAGAGCAGAAAACACGTCCGAGAACGGTAAGCTAATTTTAGGCGATTAATAAGAAGCGTTAAAGTAATTTAGAACAATGTTATATACATTAAATTTTATTGCAAAATTAACGAATTTAGGACATGAAGTCATAACTTATTAATAGCACGCTGAAAGACCAAGTTTTAACCTAAAAGGTACATATTTGTTCAGACGAGCCTTTCAATAAACTGCATAATTAAGTTGAATTAATTAATACAACCTATACCCTGTTTTTATATCCTAAAAACTAAATAATACATCAATAATTACAAATGTGAATTTCCAGGTAAGCGTCGACGGGCGCAAAATGTCAATGCTGGGCAGCAAACCGATACTCACACAGTCGCCATAAACGTAGCATTTTTGTTATTTTTGTAGTGTATAGCTTGTGTTTTAATAAATTATAAAACTCTGATTTATCAATACTTTATTAAAATACACAAAACGTTATACCCATAATTGTTGCGGTACCTCATAGCTCGTGGGGGATGAGGCAAAATGTAATGGAATCAGGTAAAATTGCTGGAAAAATAATGGAAGGTGAAATGGCGCAAAATACAGACTACAAAATCCAAAACTCGAAAGATCCTCAGAATCACATACATTAGTCAAGGTTGTTTTTTAGGTTTTTGATCGAGAATGAGCATCGGGGGGTCTGATTGGGGGAAAAAAATGTGTTTTTTTTAGACGACACTCTCGTACCATTTTCTCGGCTTGCGGTTGAAGTGTTTCTGAAAAAAATAAATTAGCGTCGAGATTTAATATCATAATTAGGGGCTTATGCTTGGCTACGTTATCTAAAAATTCTGATCTTCTAAGTTCCTAAAATTTATTTTTTCACTTGTTTAAAAACGAAAACTTAGCCAAAATTAGAAAAGTAAATAAAAAGGCGCATAACGAAATTAAAGCCAATTTTTTAGGGTATTACCTTTTCCACATACTGGCAAAGACAGTACTGTTTCTTGCAATGCTTTGGCGCAAAGTCCGAGACACCGTGCTGGGGTTTGTTGGGGAAGCCGAGCCGATTCTGAATTTTAAATTACGTACCGTTGTTTCACCAATCCAGAAGCTATTCGAGTTAACTTAGCAACCAAATGAACTTACTAATGACGTTTCCTTCACATATCCCTGCGAGTACTTCAGAATCAGGTTTTTGGCTTTTTCTTCGATCTGAAAAATTATACTTTTGTTTATCGAAAAAGAATTGCGTAATTTCGCAAATCTCTTACATCCTTAGCCGATGCCTTGATGTCAGGAGTTGTGGGTCGTAGTCCGGGTCCTCCTTCTCCCCCAACCACCGCTCCTCCACTAGCTTCGATTCTGATCAACCTTTCCACATCCTTGATGCAATCAGTCGCATCGTGATGGACGAGTTGAATCTGGAAACTTTTGATACTTAGGGATCTTAACGCAAATTTAGGCCAATTTTAGTAACATCTAGCGAGTTTAAGGTATTCACGACGCAGAGCTTATGATTTTTGCATTTTCAATACGTTTAAAGCTTTTAATAATGCTTTTAAGATCTGAAATTGTACCGTCTAGCCGCCAAAAATTTGAGAGAAAAGACTTATCCACCTATGTGAATATGCAAATTGCGGCGAAATTTATGGCTACGATTTTTTGAGACATTCAGTTGGGAGCAGCGCCGATCTTTTCACTTGCCGACCTCTACAAAATTTTCTATAAATGACCATAATGCCGAAAAGCGATCAAAGATCAAATCAAAGACTTTAGACTTTTGCATCAAAAACCGAAATTCAAAACCCTTATTAAAAATCCTGAAAAAAAACGTTTTGGTCAATGAAAATCTAGCCGAACCCCCAGATTTTCACAATTTGAAAAAACCCTATTTTTCACTCACCACAACTTTATGGCACGAAATCTGCCCCCGGTCCTCAATTCCGGCCAAATAACCGTATTTCATCAAAATCTTGTTTGCGCTCTGCACGCAGTGACGCAGCCCGATGCGGATCTGAGAACGGATTGGATGACCCGATTTATCATTTTGTAATGCTCACCTGTTTCCGGATGATCGCGCAGCCGATGATGCCGCCGAACAGGGTGAAGCACCACAGGATGCAGAAGATGAACACCGGCATACCGCCGCCGGGGGCGGTGAGGAGGACGGCGAGGAGGATGATCAGGGAGAAGGCCATCCAGCCGGCGATGACACGGCCGTAGAGGGTGGAGTAGCTTGAATGGTTTGGGGTTTGAAGGGACTTGGAGGTCGAGGCGGAACATGGTTTCCAGATATTTCGACAATAAAGGCAACGGAAATCCGATAAAACGAAGCGCGAAGGCGCCAGGAACCGTCAGATTCGACCCCTCACGTCGACTGGGTGTCGACAGCTACGTTTAATGCCGAAAGACGGCTTAATGCCGGTTTCGCTTTAATTTTCTGCCCTTTTCGCTCTCTCTCTCTCTCTCTCTCTCTCTCTCCTCTCTTTTTTTACTCCACTCGCTTTGAAGGGCTTTCAAAGCTTCTTTCGTCTACCTAGACGTATCACATAGCTGTCGAGACCTAATTAATCCCAAGGGCCGATTTTTGCGCGTTCTCCTTTTTAAAAACCATGAAAAATTAATAAAAAAACAAGCTTTGTCGTTAAAAACATTTCTCAAGCAAATAACACTATATTTCAAATAAAAATTAAGCAACAGCTACCATCTGAACCTGTAGTCATTCGTGATCAACTCCATGGCGGTGATGAACTCGTCGTGAGGGAGCTAAAACTTGGGTTTAAATTGTTCGATCCGAATTTACCTGGACGCCACCAGCCTGCAGGATGGCTGGCATATTATAGGGGTTGTATCGCGGCGGGATGACCCAAGCGCAGTAGCTGTTCTCCGGGTAGATGGTTACTTTCAGCTTGCCGTTGGCTAGAAAAAAAACATAAAAATATCTTAAGGGATTACCGTAATTTACAGCTTAAAACATTAAATAGATATTTTTAGATATTTTTAATCTCTGATCTTTAGAAAGTTTGAAAAACTGGTCCAGTCTCGAAAAAAAAAGATAATTTTGTTCAAATCTGAAGGCAGTAAGTTATTTTTTGCGGGTTTTTTTTTGAATAGCTACAGCATAAATTAAAACTTTTACGATTTTATTGCACAAATTACAAAATTTTAAAATACATTAATACCCTTACCCTGCATATTTTTAACCATCGGATCCTCGTCCATCGACGGCATCGTATTGATCACCTTTTTCGAAGACTTTTTCCGGGATTCTTCCTGGGGTACGGTCAACTGATTGAGTTTCGCTGGGTCTAAAAACTACTTTAAAGGGACTTAAACCCTAATCTACCTGCCAGCATTACGGTAGGCAATGGGGTGATGGGCATTGGGGGGAGATCTTTATGATCCAAGGCTTCAATCTCCGGTTCTGGCCCATCGTCGAGGTGGAGGGAATGTCTTCGGTGGTTTTGTTCATCTCCGGCTTCTAAAAAAATGAGCTTAGTTAAAATAAATTCAAGTTTCTAACATTTTTTGACCCGGAACGTGCTGAATATTACTAAAATTACCTGAATCAAATGACACCCAGGATTTTGGGGTCTTTTGATGCGTCGTGTCCACTTCCAGGGCGGATGTTCCACTTCCTTTACTTTCCAGCTCCATTTTGCGACTGTAACAGACGATATAAATAATCAACACATGCGAGGAATATTATAAAAGGTGTAAACAACCAATATACCATTTTCAAGGATAAAAAAAAATGCAAAAAACGCAATAAAAACCATGCTAATTTGTCAAAAATGACACTAAAAAATTTTCTCCCCTTCAAGTCATGAGGTTGCGACGTAATGAAGAATACTGTCACGCCAAAAAATTTATGCATAGACATTTTCTCGATGTAAAATTATGAAAAAAGGACTTTCACGAAACTCGTGAAAAATCACGCATTACAAACCACAAAATTCGGGTAAATACCGAAAGTAATGCGGGCGTTGATTGGTTTTTTGTTATGCCGGTTGGGCATCACCCGGTTCGCATAACCAAATCACACCAACAGGTTTCCCCAAATAACAGAATACAAGCGGGCAATGCTATGCAGAAATGCAATAAAGGTGGGGAGTCTGACCTTCTCTCTCTCTCTCTCTCTCTCTCTCTCTCTAATTCTAAAGCCTTCTCTAGGCCTATTTCCCCGCTGACCGACTGGAAAATCAAATCGACCCCCGGCAAAAGTAAATATTATGTGGGTGGTCGACATGGCCGTGCAAATGATAAGCTGCTTGCAAGGCTGCAGGAGACAGAGATTCGGAAACAAAGTCGAGACTTTTAAGGATATTGTAGAAAAATATTTTATATCCAATTATGCTCTGAAATATCGTCAACTTTTGCCAAAACAGTTCAAAGATAATGATGATGCATTAATGGCGACTTTTCGAAAAATTCGGAAAATTTACATCTTCAAGAGATCTGTTTTTAATAGTGTAAATGGGAAATCGAATCGAAGAAAAGCTGCAAAGATGTGAAAAGCAGCTTTGAAAGGATGAAGGCTTTTTTGAAGTCATCGAGCTTGCTTTCCTCAGAAAAAAACGCCCAAAATTAAATGAGAGAAACTGATTCACAGGCTGGTCATGACAATATGCTTTTAGGGATTCCTTCTGGATTCGGAAAGGGCAACGATTCCGGGAAAACGGATTCCGGGAATTCCCAGGAGGAAAAACTGGAGTGAAAATAATCGAAACAACTTAAATTAAATTAATATGTGGGACTATACGACCCAACTACAGACGACAAATTTCAAGCGAAAAAGCGAAAAATGATACGATTTAATAGGGTCCTGGACGCCAAAAATCCGGGCCCAGAATATCAGAATTTCAGGGCTAAAGTTTCCGAAAAATTACGACTTTGAAGAATATCTGAATATCGTCAGCTTTATAGGTCTATATTTAGATTTATAGCCAATTCCAAGCAATTCCAAACAACAACCGGGGCTGTGTATAGCCCCCGGGCAAGGCGGGCGGATGGAAATGTAATATTTGGTCAAGCGCTGGAGGGGGGTGACCCACCCGAATAATACTCACCTCCACACACCGACATACACACATGGCCATGCTGAATAATAGGGCCCCACGGAGCCCACGAAATGTAACTAGAAACCCAAATCGGGCAGCTGGGGAACACCGGGTTAGGCAGAATTTCAGGTACGGAATTAGTAGTGGTACGTAATTTGGGAGGTAAAGAAAAGGTATGAGCTTACTAGGGAAGTATCTGAACTTGCCATCGAACTTTGAGAAGTCAGATCTACCATTCGACGCGCCGTGACAAGGGGATTCCAAATATGTAATAGAATCAACGGGAGCGCATAACGGTAAAAAGTTATGAGGCTTCAAAGTCGGCAAAATGACGAAAACAGCATCTTTGAGACTCTGTATCATCCCGCGGAATGGAATTTAGTCTAAACTAATTAGTGCACCTTGTTCAACAAAGAAAGCTCTTTCAAATGAGCTATATTACTTACTTCGCCTCCGCGAGAAGAGCCCCTCCCAGCGCACCCTGCCCATCGGTCTCGTGGCCTAGTGGTTTGCGCATGGGTCTCTGGGTTGTATGACCAGGGTTCGGATCCCTCACGATTTTTATTTTTTGCTTTTTGACCAGTTGCTACTTTTTACATTCCCAAACTCGGGAATAAGTTTTTCTTTACTGTGTGACCCCTAAAAAGCACTAGCGATGATAAAATAACCTCCGGCAACAAAACTATAGTCTCTGTATATATAGAAGTCTCTATAGTCTATAATCCCTATATCAAAGTTGGAAAAATCGTCGGAACGCTCTATGCGAATTCGAAGAATTTAATTTGTCAAAAATGAAACAGTACATCTTGATCAGCAGAAAATTCCCTTTCGAATGAGCTATCTTACCTGCGCTTTACGCCAAATTCGCGAAGAGTCTTTGGCTAGCTGGCCATACCCTACCCTTACACTCCATTCCAAAAATATTTTTTGCGGAAATTTTTGGCAGCCGTATGTAATATAGCTCATTTGAAAGAGCTTTCTTTGTTGAACAAGGTGCACTAATTAGTTTAGACTAAATTCCATTCCGCGGGATGATACAGAGTCTCAAAGATGCTGTTTTTCGTCATTTTGCCGACTTTGAAGCCTCATAACTTTTTACCGTTATGCGCTCCCGTTGATTTTATTACATATTTGGAATCCTCTTGTCACGGCGCGTCGAATGGTATATCTGACTTCTCAAATTTCGATGGCAAGTTCAGATACTTCCCTAGTTAGGTTTAGTTTAGGCCTAGCTTGGTGGCTTATGTTTAGCTTAGGCTGGCTTAGGATTAGCTTCACCTTAGGTTAGGCTTAGCTTAGGCTTTGCTTAGCTTGGACTTAGGCTTGAGCTTAGGATTAGGTGATTATGGAGGTCTTTAAATTTGTCAACAAACGGGCCGGAACGGTATCTCTATTACAAAGTCCTTGAAATATTTTATACACTGCCATTTTGATTAATCAGCAAATAAAGGAACTAAAAAAATATGAAACTTTCCAAAAAAATAATTTTCTGAACAATATTTGTGTAGATACTTTAATGACTGAAGAATAGGTAGGACCGTTCAAATTGCTGAGCACGAGCCCGGCGCGATCAATAGGCATACCTCCGGGCGCGCGTTTGTCCTTGGCTTACAGGGAGAGAATTCACGTGGAAGTGAATGAATGTAGGTGGGAACAACGGATCGCCGACCGGGTGCTATTATTGACGGGAATGGTGTGGAGACCGGAGTAATGAGGTGGAAAATTGGCATTTGAAAATTGCCAAGCTAACTAGAGATACCTTACGCTCTTTCTTTGAGATTTTTGCTCAAAGAGCGAAAAAAAAGAGAGAGAGAGAGAGAGAGAGAGAGAGAGAGAGAGCAGGGTATATAATGAGAGGGAGAGAAACAGCGAAGGAGAGCGAGTGTGATAGAGAAATGGAACTTTCGCTAAAATGCAACATATGAATAGCAAATGCCTTAAAAGACGTTAAAAACTCAGAAAACATGGTTTTCGGTCGCGTGACATACAAACCTACAAGAGATCTGAGCTCGCGCTCCCCAGCACATTTTCAGTCGACCCGGGGGATCCGGAGCGAGAGAGAGGTGAAAGAGAGATAAAGAGATCGAGAGCGAGAGAGCCGTATTTGGGAGCGGAGGGAAAAGTAGTGGATAGATCGCATCCGAATCGATATCCCTTCCCCCTACCAATCTCGGAAAGGCCGCAGCGGGAAATGGGCCGTTACACCTGACCGGCCACTGTCAATTTGCCGGCTGCCAGGATGGTTATATTGCAAGTGTTTTGTCAAAATCATCCTCTTTTCGATGAGAAATGTAATTTATCTTCGTATCAAAAATTCGGTTTTTGTAGTGAAAAACTCATAAAATTCCAAAATTCGTTGCCTCCTCGGTTTTCCAGGAAATTTAGTAGCGGATTTTAGCCGCTCGCATGCCCAATCTGCATAATATAGCGTGCCCCAAATCCCGCAAGTCAGCAAATCCGGAGCGTGAGGTCAGGAAGACAAGATTGGAGGTTTGTCATCACCGTCGAAGTTACGGTAGCCGAAGAAAAAGCGGTGCTAAAATCGCTGCGAAGACCAATCGCGGCCGTAGATATGGATGTCGGAGCTGCCTAGTTTTTTGGCTCACTTTCTCCACAGGGGAAAACCAGTTCAAGCCCGGCAAGAGACGCCAGGAATAGATTTTGCGGCTCCAAAATGGCGTCGCTAGGAGCGTGACGTGGCTCTGAAGCGAAGCTAAGCATTCAAAATCAATATAAACAAAAATAAGCGATCAAAATTTGCCAAAAATTTCTTGTCGCTGTCCCTTGGCAGGGCAGAAAAAGTTGATTTTTTTTTGCACGAAAACACTATGCTATTTTTTTGATTTATTATCCTAAAGGGTGAGCGTAAAAACAAAAAACTATTAAATAAGTAAAAATAAAAGGTAAAAATCACATGTATAAACATATTTACACATTTATAAACTGCCAAATCGCGTAAAATTCTTTAATATCATCAAGCTCAAGCCGTTCAGAAATCATAGTGACAAACCCAAGAGTTGTAGATAGAGGAAGAAAAATAGGACCATCACTACGTCGTCGGGGCCCTGAAGTTACGCAGTTGTGGGATTAGGGTCCTGGCCTGAGGGGGGCCCAGTTTTGGGGGGAGGGGATGGGGTTGATCGGGGCTGAGAAGGGCCCACGGTGTCACCACGAGTGCGGGACCACACATAGATCGGGCCAAATAGAGTAGCACGCATCTCTTGCATCGAGTCCCACACCATCAACAGGACCGTTCTAGGGTTTCATTCCAAGCCTTGGGGTATGGAGAGAAAAAAGGAATTAACTTGGATGAGACCCTGTTCATAACATTATTTTTCTCGTCAAATTTTGGGCGCATGTCTATAAATTCATTGACTTTGAAAACACTCAAGCTAAAAGTATCAAGTTCTTCATAGTTTTAAACGGGTCTAAAATCGTAAAAAAGTTTGGCAAAAAAGCAAAGATTTTTGATGAGACGGACGAGGTCTGTACTTGTCTTGGCAGCCTTACCTAAAAACAGGTACGTTAGAATTCCGCTAGAGAGTGGTTTTTTGAAATGGTACCTGGCTAATGAGGACAAACTCTAGGGGAGACCACGGCTTCTTCTGCTTTTGCGGCTTCTGGGCCAGTTTGTCAATTAGTGCACAAGCTGCTCGAAAACTTGAAATTTTTCCTCTTGCTTGTAAACTCTTGTAACCACCAACTAGCGGGCAAATTAACAGCGGTTTTTGAGGACTTAGAAGAATGCTTGAGCTGCCTATGTGCATTCTCTGCTCCAAAAGCGAACCTTTTTGATAGCCGTCTCCTTTTGACAGTTTGTTTGTTAGCGGTTTTTGACAGTTTCCTAAAAAGACCTGCGAGGCAAACCAGCAAAGATTCCTGAGGAACTTACGCACGATCAGACAGCTTTTTGTTCCATTTTTGAGAGCAACAGGGCAAGCTAGCATGGATCATTTAAGAAATGGGCATATCGAATTTCTAAGCTTTTCATCCTCATGGCGCTTCTCCAGCTTGAGTTTTCAATGTGCTAGGTATTTCCTTCACTGGAGCCATCAAAGCTTGTTCAAAATTCGGCTTCCTGGTTTTTCCAAGTTAATAATTACAGATCAGGGTCAACTCCTGCTTTATTTACTGTCAACTTGACGCCCGGTTTGGCGAGCCCGCGTGTATCACCCTCCAACTTGAAGCGGAAGTATGGTGTGGGGTGGGCTGTGGGGGGCTCGTCTAGGTCAATATTACCATCTCCGCGGTCGGGTCTTCCCTTCACCCGATCGGGGCGGGTAAGGAAAGGTAAACCCCAACCACAGCTGACTAATAAGGAAATGCGTGACCGGGGTATTGGGGTTGTTTTGGACTTTTAACGTTGCGTATACGAGGGTTGTTGCAGATTATAGGAGTGTTTCGCGGTACCGCACGTAGTCCGCTCTATGTCTCTCTCTCTCTCTCTCTCTCTCTCTCTCTCTCCATCTCTCTCACTTTCTCTCCCTACGCTTAATTTATCAGATTTATTCAAGTATTGAGCAAAATTCACATGAGATCATTCTGACTTCTTCTTCTCCCTTCGCTTCGCCTTGACAGGTGCCTCCTTGATCTTGACCGGCTCGGCGACGTCTTTCCCCTTGTATATCCTAAATATCGATATATTTAAATATTTTACGAACTTCTTATCCTACTGCACATTCAAAAAATATTACCTAAATTGCCACAACAAGAGCAAGCTAATGGCCACCGAAAAGCCGCGCATCCCGACCATTTGCAGCGGTTCTTTTCGTTTCGTTAGGCAACGGCCGAGGTCAGCTAAAAAAAAATGGAAATCAACACATCCAAATAAAGTAAAACCAAAACACAAATACTGATAGACACTTA